>OZ030013.1:102608957-102631457 GCA_964023405.1 Apodemus agrarius | reverse complement strand
ATAGCAATGCCATTGGTTGAATTGAATGGGAACCCCAGGAGACAGCAATTGTCAGATGGAAATTAATTGATTGTAATTGCTTTGCCATTGTATTGCACTCTAAATCTGTCGCTTGTTAAAACCACTGATTATAAAAATAAGGACTTATTTTTTTTTTCTGCTGTAGGTTATATTAATGAAAAGCTGCTCTTAAAGCAGTGATCAGTGAACATCAATCAATGGCTAATAAGAAATTAAAAGAGAAGTTAAGTAGCCGATCATGAATTAAGAGCATACTTCAGTAGCTAGAAAAGCCATCTGCTTGGAGCTCCAAAATGCCAATTCTTTCTCATAGAAAGCAAGGTGAATTCTGTGTCAGTATGTAGCTCATACTGCCCTGAATAACAACATATCTTTGCTGGAAGGAAGATTTAGAAAACAGAAGTTGTTTGTTTTGGAGAGCCTTTATCTTCTGAGAAGTCTTATTAGAAAGGTATCTTAGAAGAGTTACCATTATGATTAAAGAAGACAGGATATCAAAAATCCTGTATTTTATTATCTTTCACAACTTATGAATGATTGTTCTGAAGCTGTTGTATTGAAATATCTACCAGTACACAAATGTTGCAAAACTATCCCACCTTGTGAAATCATATCTATGTCATCTGGTTCTTAGAGATATGTTGATTATTTGTTTCATTGTAATGTGATCATTAATGATCGTATCTTTCATTCATAACATTTGGTTAATTTGTGATGTTAGGAAGGTCATATTTGCTGAGTAACAATTCTGATTAGATCTCATCTAATCAGGCCACAAGGAAGTCATAGAATTAAAGAATGGGTAGTCTTGGGAGTGAATTCTGCAGTTTAAAACATTGTGAGTACCCTATATCCATGAAAAGGAAATTTAACAATATTAAACCCTCAATAATGTATTCATCTTTTACTTTTAAAAACACATATTTTATCTTGACTATTGTGGTAGAATTGCTATTAGTACTTCAGTTACTTTAAGCTCTGCAACTAGGAAAAATATCTAGATGAGGCAGTGGAATAATTCTATAGTTAGAATATATTTCTGGCTTGTTTAATATTTGAGGTGTAGGTATGTACATATAGCTTAATAAAAATATAAGTAACTATGATTTAAAAGTACGTTTAAAGGAATGCTGATATCATATTTATTTGTACCACTAAATATTTTTCCATGATGATTCTTCACATGAGACTGTCTTTCAGGATTTGGAGAATTGACAGTTTAATTATATATTAAAATAAGAAAGTGAAAGAATAGCCGCTATTAGGGAATTAACTAGAAGGAAAGCATGCACAAACTGACATGCATTTTCACATAACTGTCAGGATATATGCTGATCAAATGTTTAACAGTATTTGGCAGTGATAATGGATGTGAATGTCATGTTTCAATCCTCCATATGGCATATTGGTTACAACCAAAATAACCCAAAAGTGGTTGCACAGTGTTCACTTAAAACCTTAGCTCTTGCTACATGTGCATAAGGGGTCTCTCTAGAGTGATTCCATTATTAAGATGCAGGGAGAAAGTATCATTAGGAGATTGGTCCCAAGACTTGCGTTGGATTCTGCTTGCATGTTCAAGCCCTATAATGATGCATTGTTTACATCTCCTATTCACTCCTTTCTGTATAATTCATGTCCACCACTTTTGATGCAGGGGATAATACAAATGGTGTTTAAATGGATGCCAGTGTCTCTTGTTTAGGGAATAGCAATGAGGAGAAAAATATGAACAGATACAACTCAATTTTGTTTCCAGTGCTGGGATTTGAATACAGGACTCTGCAGAGATAAGAGGGCTTTAGCTATTTCAGACTTTGGTTTCTGTTTGTTTGTTGTTGTTTTATTTTGTTTTTGAAGAAAGGACAATGCTATACTGCTTAGCCTGTCTTTGAATTCTGTATGTAACAAGGGCATTCCTTTAGCTCATTATCTTCCCTTCTCCCTCTATAATGTGCTGGCATTAGAGATGATTTTCTTTATGCCAAGTTACAAATTATTTTTCCTACCTGAATTTGTTTCATCTGTAATTAGTTGAATCTCAGGATACAGAGCCTACCTATAGTTGACTATAAAACAACTTAATTCGGCTGTATAAGTCAGTTTTATTGAGAATTGATCCTATGTCTCCAATCCCCATTGTTATTTCCTATGTGTAATCCTGGACTCACAGTTAAGCTAATGATAGAAGTGGCATGTGTTAGAATATATGTCAACAGCATCTCCCTCTTTTCTCTCCTCTTCAGATACTACAACATACTCCACTGAACGATCTGAGCACTTCAAACCCTGTCGAGACAAGGACCTGGCATATTGTCTCAATGATGGTGAATGCTTTGTGATTGAGACCCTGACAGGATCCCATAAGCACTGTCGGTAAGCCCCTGTAACAATAATTTAAAGTGTAGACTCTACTTGAGGATCTGAGGTGGAAGGTAGTAGCCTGTTTCAACAGCACAGCACCTGGGTGTGCACAGAGATGCTGTTTTAGTGGAGAGATTGATTTGAAAGGAACAAGGTCATATCTTGTTCTTGTTTGAGGAAAAAAACAATAGAAATATAATAAAGGTGACTGTGTTTTGCCTAATAGGTCAAAGAAGATTTACTTCCTATCTGCCAATTTAATTGAGGTAATTATTTATTCTCTGAAGCGCCTGTTTATGGCTTGAGATCCACGGTTGTGCAGTAGTGGTCAGAAATAATCCTTTCCTCAGAGATAATCCTTTCTTGCAAGTGTATGGACTTCAGTGAGAGACACAAACTGTTCATCTTAGAGAAAGTGTTGGTGTTGAATGGGAAGGAAAGCCCAGAGGCTGCACCTGAGTCCAGAGAGAGCTACGTTTTATTATGATGCTGCCCACACTTATTAATTTCATCCTTTATTTTCTTTTGGAAAACACCTGCAATGAGAATCTGCTCTGCAGCAAGATGTTGGAAATGAAATGATCGTCCTGCAAGAGCCCGGGTAGAGAAGCACGTAAGGAAAATTCCCAGTAGATTCAGAAAGGTGTTTAATTGGTTTTCAGAGACACCAGGTTATATAACCGCTAAAAATACAAGCAAGGGGAGATAAACAGTGTGCTCTGAGACACTGCCACTTTAAGGCTCAATAGAAGAATCAAATTAACATCCAAAAAATATTTCCCACCATGCTTTTATTTCCAGCACTACCCTGGTAATTTGTTTTTCCTTGCAATTGTACATGCTTCAGTGACCATATGTATCCACAACCCTTCCCTCGCCTTTATTTACTCCTCTCCTATGACACAGTTATTAAATTAATTACGCTGAATCACGAAGCATGGAAATTGTGACTTTTTTCTCTCCGTTGCTTTATAAAACTTTATTCCCATGTCGTTTTATTAAGATGATTCAGAACAATGTGTCTGTCTGATGTCTGTTTAGACTATGAGAGCCAATCTGCCTTGGTTGGCAAACAACCCCAGGAGTTCATGAGGAGGATGGGCGGCTACTGCAGACAGAGCTAGAGGTGTGAAAGAATGGATCAATGGATCCATCAATGGATCAATGCTGTGTCAGAGCAAAGAGGAGGCAGTGGTTCTTCACCTAGGACCCTTGGACACTCAGCATCAATGTTGCTGAGTCTTTTTAGTTGCATGCCCCCTTCTCTTTTCTGCTGAAACTACTTCCATTAGAAAGTGCTCGTGTCATTTCTACCCTCTTACACCTAATGAGGAATGAGGAAATGTAGGAATGATTTCATCCCACACTTTTTCTGCATTTGTTATGCTCCAAAGAATACTGGTGAGAAACAAACATGTGACTTTAATCTCTACAAGTAATATAGGTGGGCATACATTGCAGAGCCCGGTGTCTGTACAATGTCTTTTAGCCACTCAGAATTAACCTAATCCACATGATGAGGTCATGGTGTGGAAAGTAGTGCTATGGTTGGTGCTAGGGTTTCTTAACAGACAGTCACAGGTTAGACACATAGTCTAAGTGCACTGATTGAGATGATGGCTTTAAAGAGTCAGAAACTAGTAACTAGGTAAATAGGTCATGAAAGTCCCACACTTGTGAATAGATTAACATTATCTGCAAGAGTGTATCAAAATCAATAAGAGACGATATGTTTCCAAAGGAGCAGGTTGTGGTGAATAATAGCAACTGAACATCTTTCCTTCCTCTCAACAATGGTCACATGTGCACCCTTCTATCTATGGCCAGTTCCTTCTTTGTTTCTCTACCACAGTGTGATGTAGGCAGTGATCCATGGGATAATGGCACCATATTGTTTGTGTCTTCTGTCAAGATAATCATAAACTTTATTTTACAAGTTACTTAGCACTATATACATTGCTTTAGTAATAGGAATAAAAAATAGGGGCTATCAATTAAAGCTGACTTCCTTGTCCTCTAAAGAAGAGATGAATTAGAAGAAACCACTAATGGGCAATTTTCTTTGGTGGTGCTTTACCACAAAGATGGATCAGATCTAACCCAACCAATGTATGCTACTGTGAGTCATCTGTTCTAAAGCTGAGTATACAGAAGGGAACAGAATGATTCAAAGCCTTTTTAAACATATGGTCTTACTAATTCCTTAAATTTATGAGTGTATTAGTCTTCATTTAAAAATTTTTATTTTAGAGATATTAATTGTGCAAATTATTAAGGTTAATTGGGGTTATTGGCATTTTATACATGCATATATTATTCAATTACCATGTTCAGTGTCCTATGTAGTTTCTATCCACTTCACCCTCCAACACTTTTCCCTGTTCCTAAATTTCTTTTCATATTTGGTCCCTATTCTTCCACTTTTTCCCCCATTGCTACTGTCCCTTATTGGATTCCATACTTCTATGGTGCATTAATATTCTAGTACTTCTAAAGTCATGTATGGCAGACTACATAGATTGACAGCTGAACTCTGTGTTCTCCCAATTAGGCAGATTAGAGGTCAGTGATTGAGGTGACATTGTGGTTGGTTTCTTTTAAGGCCTCCTGGGTCTACAGAACATAGTCTCCCTTTGCCTTCTCATTGTGTCTCTTTTGTAGATGTCAGAGTCCATACCTCTTCTTCTTCCATGGACACCAGTCATAGTACATTTCACCCTGTGGCTTTCTGTTAACTTCACTTTGGTTTGGAAAAAATAGTGCTAGATTGCTTGCCTCACAAACTGAAGCCCTGGGAAGGTCAATCCCTAGGATGCCAGAAAAAAAAAAAAAGGGAAGCACATAAGCAAACTTAACCCTTTTGTAGAAAACAAGTCCACAAGTATGCTCACACTCTAGGCCATTGAAAATTAAATCTGATCACAGGAACTCATTGAAACCGAGCTTAGCCCATAGAAACAGGTCTCATGCTCAGAAGGGTAATCTCTTTTTCTGTATAAATCACTGTGCCTATTTAAATTTTGTGTCTTATACTTTGGAGATGTATTTGCATCTCAACTAAAAGTATCTGTAATACTTGATCCTTCTGTCTCCATAATTCTTGAGTATTTTTGGTTCGGACAAATTGTTATTTAATATAGATTGACAACATAGCTAATCATGACAAAAGACCAGCCTCATACAGAATTTGAACTTAAGTATGTTAATAGATACCTAGTCTATAAATCTCTTAGTGGTGAGAATGAATAAGTCATATATCATGTGTGCCTGCTATCCATCTCCTAGGCCTTGCTGTGAATACCCCATAGCACACATGCCTGCTATTCATCTCCCAAGATTTGCTATGAATAAGAAGCACACATTTGTTCCTGCATCAGCCACACTTAAAATTTCTGGAGCAAGTATTAATAATATTCCGTCTGTGTCACACTCTACTTAAGTAGCATTTCATTCACTCTTCCCCCATTTGGTAAATGTTTAGTAAACACATTCTACCACCAAGTTCCTGTTGAATAAATACATACAGAAATGAAATAAAAATCAAGTGACACTGCACTTTATGATGGGTTTGCAGAAATAGAATGCTTCGTACTTAGGAAATAGTTTCATACTTAGGAAATATCAGAAATAATACAAAGTACTTGAGGGTGACTGGCATGACTCTGGTGGCATCGTTAGGATGTGTTAGGTACTGGAAAATGTTCAAGTGAAATAAATTCCTATTCGGTGTGTTTGAAGAGCGATATAAATGCATGTATCTCCATCAACTTTCTAATTTGTTTTATCGCTTACAAGATACTGTGCAAATCAAAACATGAGACCAATTATGATGATATTTTCTTGACTTTTGAAAAGTTGCACTGTTACAACAAATGATATCAACTCTCTTTCCATGTTGTCAGAAGTACCCTCACCCTGACACAATCCTCTTTCCTTGATAACAGAGAACTAGTAACAAAAGATGCATTGCAGTAGACATTCAAAGTACACTTCATCAAACAACTCATATTTTCATTCAGATCTTGGTGTGGTGACACTTGCCTGCAATCCCAGCACTCTAGAGGCAAACTCAGAAGGATCTCTGAGTTATAGGCCAGCCCAGTTTACATAGCTAACTATAATTCATCCAAGACTACACAGTGAGAGTCTGACTCAAAAAGTAAACAAGAAAAAAACTATATCAAATTGAAAAAGTGTTATAATAAGGATAAATTGAAGAAAAGTCATCACGATTATTCTTTTGAAATATTTCATCCTATCAATTTTTATAAGATTTCACTGAAGCACTGAAATATTTATTCATATAAAATACATTTATTCAATGTATAAATTTATTAAATGTTTAAAGAACTACTAAAATTTTAGAATAATAATTACTCAGGTGGATATAAATGTGAAATGTGAATAAATAAATACTATTGATTCTTCTAAATTGAGATGTATTATGAAGTCAGATACCATCCATACACTAATTAATGGGAAGAACCCCATGGTTTTATGGGTCATCCTATAAAACAAGGATGTGATCCAGTAAAACATGAGGGACTGGCTGCTCAATAGATGGTTCTCAGGCAAACAAAACCCATAAGCATATAGTTTTCCTTACTTTATATATAAAAGGTTAATCGGTGATGGCAAACATTAATGTAAAATCAAGTAAGTGAAGCCTAAGGAAAAAAATAAGCCTGCATATTTATTCATGCCCAAACTAAATGGACATTTGAACAAGGAAAATAATGAAAGAAAAAGCTATGCAGAGCATTGCTTTAGATCTGAACATTTGAAACAGCATGTTTTAAAAAAATCATATAAATAACAACACCAAAAGATATGAGGGAACTGACCAGCTACTATTGCAAAATCTTAACAGCTATTAGATGTTCCATAATATGCTAAGAATGAGATTAAATCAAATTCAATCGAGAGAGTGGAGAAAGAGGCAGAATGTAGTACTTCCCTCAAATGAATTTAGATAGTAAGTGAATACAGGAGAACCAGCCTGACCTCACAAGAGATGGAACATGTCGTTTTCTCTTGAGAGGGATGGACATTGCTTGATTCTAGCTTAAAGTGTATTTAGGGATTGTTAAAAGTAAATTCGGTTTATAAGTATTCTTCAAAATTTCCCAGAAGTGTACACATTGTTAAACATATAATTTTCACAAAACTTGTTTCAATTCATTCAAAAGTCAAGTGAGGTAACCCAATCACAAAAGAACACACATGGAATGCAGTCACTGATAAGCAGCTATTAGCCCAGAAGCTCTGAATACCCAAGACACAATTTGCATATCAAATGATTCCCAAGAAGGAAGGAAGGAGAGGTCCCTGGTCCTGGAAAGGCTTGAGCCAGCATTGTAGGGGAGTACCAGGACAGCGGAAGAAGAAGGAGGGGGTTGATTGGAGAATGGACAGAGGGAAGAGGGCTTATGGAATTTATGGGGACGGGGGAACCAGGAAAGGGAAAATCATTTGGAATGTAAACAAAGAATATAGAAAATAAAAAACAACCTGAAATGTAAACATAACATTTTCTTCTTTCCTTTACTCCTTCTAGTCTCTTTCATTTGAAAAATCCTTGCTCTCTCAAATTCATGATTTCCTATTATTAATTTAATTGCTCTCATATATAGATATATATGTAATTATAATATCAAAAGTAAAGTTTGTAAACTGTGAATAAATAAACATACTGAGATACAATAAAATGTGTGGCCCATAGAGTTTATGTGGTAAATTATATTTAAGAATGTCCCCCAAATTTTTATTTGTCATTACCAAAAGAAAGAAACAAGTAAGGTCTGAGTTTAAATATGCACATACATTTGAAAGCATCAATTCAATTAGTGATGATCTCCAAACTCTTTAAGTGGGTAAGAGTATTCATTTTGTTATGCTGTGTGAGAACTAGACTATAAAATAAAACCACACAAATTTTATTGTGTTCATCTCAAGCAGCTGAGTGAATAGACAGGGAAAGGTTTGTAATCATTTTCTTGTTAAAATTGTATCTGTTTCCTAAGGTCTCGGTATATTACATGTATTTACTTCATGGAACACTTGGCCTATGACATTTCTGACTTTTCCATTAAGAGATACAGAGTATCCCTGTCTCTGCTAAGTCAATGTCATTATATTTCACTATCATTAGGCTGATAGCAGAACTTTCAATTAGGCAGTTTCAGATTAAACCAGTATCAGTTCTCTTTGAATGTGCCTGCCGTATCTTGTTAATAATTTACAGGTAGTCTTTATATCATATTTTAAGAGTCATGTAAGTGGATATAGTAACAGAAAGTCATATCTTATAGGAAATGGAGAAGAGACCATGGGGAATGCATCTCCGGAGATATCTTAAATTATTTTGAAGAGAAGTTAAGTATCCTGAGTCTACTTATTTTCAGGCCGTATCTAGAAAACAATAGCACTTGAAAAGCAGCATCTATAAACATTGTATTAGTGTGAAGGAGGTAGCCATTTGTCACTAACATTGCTAGCCCTCTGAATGAGCATAATGTGTTCAATAGGCAAATTTGCTTCCAAAGCTGGTGGCTCTGTTGAGTTGAAGCTCATTAAATGTTTCACCTGTCTTCTCCGGAGAGGGGTAGATTTTTTCAAAGGTTGGAAACAATCACACTTGGCCTGGACTTGACTGAATATGATCATTTTGGAAATCTATTGATTTAAAGATGCCTGAGTCATTTGAAAAGAAGAAAGCCAGCAGCTCCTTCTCTAACCGGCACTGAAGGCCTGTTGGACACACAGCAGTGAAGTTAAGTGCAAGGTAGGGCTGGAGAGGGAAGGCAACAGCTAGAATACAAAGGGGAGCTCTGGAGACCTTGCACCACATTGCTGTGTCTCATTCCTCCTGAGGAGTCTTTGAAACGAAAGCTCCCAGTTTTGTGGGAATTGATTGAGAACAGTACAACAATATCTCTGTGCTCTAATATATAAAATTACAGGACTAGCCTGGTGAGATCTTGGCTCTGTCACTTTGTCAGTCCATTAGCTCTTCAGGATAGCGATGATCCTCTTTATCAAATGGTTCTCCAGTAAATGCTCTGAGAGTAGTGGATAATGATTCCCTGTGGTTGAAGAAAGTCAGAGTGAAAATGGGGTTCTGGCACACATCTCTGGAAGGTATCGACAAGGCAAGAGAGCCTGGAGGCTCCTATGCCAAAAAAATACACCCTCGGCCATAGATCCCTTGCAAGATGGGGATAATAACAAGGTGAAAATAGCTTTCAGGTTTATCAAAGAAATGTCCATAAGCCCACAATTGCCATGGCCTACATGTGATTTGTGTAATTTGCAGTATCCATGCCTAGAACAGGTAGCCTACTGATTGATTGTTTTTTGTCAGATGAAATGGGCTGAATTGTAATTATTCTTCTCTGTGAATGGGGACTGTCAAGATAGGATTATTAACTCAAATAAAACAAATGTATCTGATATCACAATTTCAGGACATTCAAGAAGTCCCTTACCTCTTTATGTTTTCCCTCATTTGGTATGTCCATAGACTTCAAAGTTGCACAAATCACATGGAAAATAAATCTGAGAAGGAGTAAAGTAAAATGGCGTTTATTTTTTCAGGTCTCACAGCTCATTTTAATGCTTTCTGATGTAATTGTCAACACTAGCTGAAACAAGAACTCACACTTTGTTTTCCTTTTTTGCTGTTTCAAAACAGATTCTTTGTATAGCCTTGGCTGTCCTAGAACTAGCTCTGTAGGCTAGAGTGGCCACAAACTCATAAGATCTGCCTGCTTCTGCCTCCCAAGTAAGGGATCACAGGCATGTGCCACATCTTCCCAGCCCAAGAACTTTCACTTTTAAAACTTTCACTTTTTAATTTCCTTTTTCTATTGCATCAATTTTTGACATAAATTTTTTCTTTAAATTTTACTTTCCTAGTGTTAGTTAGAGTTTACGGGATGGGAAATAAATTTGAGTACTCAATGGTAAGAGTCTAGGACTAAAGTTTCATACAACTTTCTACTGACTGGGTGGCATTTTCAAAAATTATTCAGTCAAAGTTTTCAGTCCACTATTTAAAAACTAAAGATGAATACCTACCCTAAAAGACTGATAGAGTATTTTTATTAAAAGCATAGTATCGAAGCATGATGCTTAATAGCTTTGCATCAGTGTGCATGTATGTGAAAGTGAGTGTGCAAGTGTATACGCATGTGTATGTGTATCTGTGTTGTGTATGTGTAAAATAATACATTCTCTTTGATTTTCCTTTTTTGTTCAATAACATATTTGCTTAAGTCCTGTGAAAGATATTTTATAGATGCCATCAGCCTTATATGAGAAGTCTTCAGTTTAGAATGGAATGGGGAAACTTGGGGAACTTCCAGCATTCTGAATCCTGAGGCTTCCTGTTACAAGGTTCAGACCTGAGAAAATTAGCAGTGGTCCATAATTTCTCCTGTTCACCCATTTCTTGACTTACTCCAGTTTTCTTTGTACTGAATCACTAGCAACTAGAGAAAAAGATGATTTTATTTTCTTAATCAATCTAACCTGCCATGATTGTATTATTGACATGCAACGAATGTTGACTTTGCCATTCTGTGAAGCAGTAGAGTGGCCTGTTGACTTTTTTTTGGCAGAAAACTCGACTTCAATGCAAAGATGTACCGATTAAAAAATAATGACTTCACTCATGGAAAATATATGATTCAATAAAATGAACTGTTTGCTTTCTTTATTCTTTTTCCAAATAGTTTTTTCCAAGGTTTGACTATTTGTGTGCTTTAGTGTTCAGAATACAAAGTGACTGAAATCCTATATGGTATAGCTAATTTTTGAAATCTTTCAGAAGAAACAAAATGGAAAATATTTGAAATGCTTGATAAATATTGAATACAAATAGGTAATGGCCAGTATGAGGGCCATCCCAAATCACTGGAAGATGGTGCATTGCTTTGGATAAGTTACTCTTAGTTACCTTCCATTGTGAGGTTACAAACCAAGCTTGTCGTTAGGTATGTGACAAGCCTCCCCCAACCTTATTTGTCAGCTGTGGAATGTGGATGGACATGACATTTTCTGGCAGTGTCATGGAAGTATCATGCATGTGAATGTGAACTGGAAACAAAATGAAATGAAAGTACAAAGCATTGTGGCTGTGTGGTATGCAAACTGATCCAATTGATTTGGGGTCTGTCTCTAATGTCTGACGATAGTGCTGTTAATTAAAACACTCTTAAAATCAATGCAGTGCTGTTCCAGCTGATAGAGCCTGGAATTTACCTGTCATGTGACTTAATCAAATTTTCCTTGTAGCAGCCTGATGAAATCATGAAGATCTATAGTTCAATGGGTGTTTTTTAAAAATATTTTTCCATTTGTTGATTTTATATATATATTATTTAATTTTGTTTTACAATCCAGTCATTATCCCCTCCACCTTCTAACTCTTCCTCATCTTATACCTCCTTCCCAATCTCAGAGAGGAAGTCCCCACCCCGCCAACGCAAATCCCCACCCCTACCTGTACCCCCCAGACATCCCCATTCCCTGGGGCTTCAAGTGTCTGGAGGGTTAGGTGTACCTTCTCTCACTCAGGCTTTAATTAAAGGTTGAATAAATGGCTCAGTGGCTTGAAGCACTGACTGTTACTACAGAGGGCCAGAGTTCTGTTTCATTTGTCAGCACCCACATCATACAACTCACAAGGACTTGAAACCTCAAGTTTCAGTATATATAAAATAAAATTAATATTTAAAATTACTCCTCTTTAGAAAAAGTAAGTAAAATATAGATTCTTATGTCCTTGAAGACATAAAATAATTTTTCTTTGGTATTTTATTTTGTTTTGTTATGTTTTAATGATTCCCATAAGGTCTGACTCATTGGAGTCAGCATCTACCTTTCACTAACAGAATGGCAAAGTATTTATCTTCTCTGTGACTCACAATTTTCATCTGCTAAGTTGCAGAAATGTTACTGCTTTGTAGAATCATTGGAAGAGTAGCATAGAATAAGCACCGTGAGTTGGAACTTGAGTATAATATATTAGTTGTAAGCTACATCCTCTGGAGCTATTTGTTTGGCCCTATTTGCACGGCCATGGATTCATCTCGTAGCATCTTTATATGTACTCAGAGCCTGTGTACACAGAGAACCTTGTTTGTGGGGCTCACCTTGAGTCTCATTATCAGATGTGAAGAAAACTGATTCCTGTTTTATCATCTTTAAGAACAGTAATGACTGATAGTGTTTCAGTAGCACCTTTTCAAATCAAGCAGCCTTTTCGAAACAGTAGACAGGGAAGAATGAAAAAAAATGGAGGGAGCCCTGTGTTGCGGAATTCTCTCATTCCACAGTTCTTGCAAAATATATGAAACAGAACAATTCTCTCTTACCACCCCCTCTGTCAGCCGTTCTGCTTGAGGTCTTGCAGATACATTTACCATAACACCCAAACGTGGGGGTAACTACTTCTCCTTGGGAGCTACTGGTTCCCAGAAAGGTTGAAAGATGCTAGAAGACCTCCATATACAGACATAGAGTCATGTACTGATGTATGACCTAGATTAGAAATAGCAAGTGTGTCATAGCATATGCCAAAATGTCAGTCTATTGGACTCAACAGGCAAGTACTAACTCCAGTATCTTCAGGCTTAAAACCTTTCCACTGACCCCTCTTCTTTGTATTTTTTTAAATTTTTTATTGGTTATTTTATTTATTTATGTTTCAAATGTTTTCCCCCTTCCCAGTTTCCCCTCCACAAGCCCTCTATCCCTTCTTCACTCTCCCCTGCCTCTATGAGAGTGTTCCCCCACCTGCCTATCACTCCTGTCTCATGCCCCTAGCCTTCCCCTATCCTGGTGCATTAAGCCTCCACAGAAACAAAAGTCTTCCCTCCCAGTAATGCCAGATAAGTCCATCCTCTGCTACATACTCAGTTGGAGCCATGGCTACCTCCTGTGTACTCTTTGGTTGGTGGTTTAGTCCTTTGGAGCTCTGGGGGATCTGGTTGGGTGATATTATTGTTCTTCCTATTAGGTTGCAAACCCCTTCAGCTCCTACATTTCTTACCCTAACCCCTTCATTGTCATCCCTGTGCTTAGTCCAATGTTTGGCTGTGCTCATCCACATCTGTACTGGTCTGACTCTGTCAGAATCTCTCAGGAGACAGCTATAACAGGTTCCTGTCAGTAAGCACTTCTTAATATCAGCAATAGTGACTGGGTTTGGTGTCAGCAGATGGGATGGATCCCTAGGTGGGACAGTCTCTGGATGGCCTTTCCTTCAGTTTCTGCTCAACTCTTTGTCCCTGTATTTCCTTTTGACAGGTGGAATTCTAGATTAATATTTCTGAGGTGGAAGGGTGGCCAGATCCTTCAACTGGCAGCTGTGCCTCTCCACTGGATATGTTCTCTACAGGTTATCTCCCCTTTGTTGGGTATTTTGGCTAATATCCTCCCTGTTGAGTCTTGGGAACCTTTTGGGTCTCTGGCATATGGACTTTCTAGGGGATGCCCCCAGTTACCCCTTACCCACTGCTACATACCTACTTTCAAATTCCTGACCCTCTTTACTTATCCCCCATCTCCTCCCATATCTGAAATACTCCCCCTTTCCCTCTCCCTCCTCTCTGCTTCCAGATCCCTCTTTCCCTTTACTTTCCAGAGATTATTCTCTTACCCCTACTGAGTAGGACTGTACCATCCATACTTTAGTGTCATCTTTCTTCTTGGGTTTCATATGGTCTGTGAGTTGTATCATCCTTACTCATCATGGAAATGCAAATCAAAACAACCCTGAGATTCCACCTCATACCAGTAAGAATGGCTAAGATCAAAAACTCAGGGGACAAAAGATACTGGCAAGGATGTGGAGAAAGAGAAACACTCCTCCATTGCTGGTGGGATTGCAAGCTGGTACAACCACTCTGGAAATCAGTCTGGCAGTTCCTCAGAAATTTGGAAATTGTTCTACCTGAGGACCCAGCAAATGAAATCTTAAATGATCAAAAAATTAAGCAGACCAAAACCAAAGTTTAAAATTGTTGGAATGTGTATCCTTACACACATACCTCTTAGCACAAACACACATGCAACCACACTATGAGCACATCTGGAAGAGCTGTTTAACCCTCCTTTGTGCCTTTTCTTCTTCCCTGCAACAATAAATGAATATCTGGTTATTTTATACACTGTCCATCTCCTTACCATTGTCTCTCAGGCATATCCAGTGTTCCAGGATCACTAAATAATGGTAGAAAGATAGTGATAAATGTTCTCAAAAAACTCATTAAAGGGGTATCTTGATGGGCCTTTTGAGTTCAATTTTGTGTGAAGGGTTCTGTGATGCAGATTATAATATCAGATATCCATGCTCATTGAAATCCTGGAGCTTCTAAAATGAGGTAGCAGCTGAATGTGCATTTGGCAAGATAAGAACCACTTCTTTCTCATTCCGGAGTCTGCCCCCACTTGCCAGCAAAGACATGGGTTGTTAAGCAGTTATTAGAGAAGATCCCGTTCAAATTGTAGAAAGGAAGAAAATTCAAAATTATTTAGATGCAAATTAAAACAACCACATTGTGTAAATTCTTTATGAATCTAGTCACTTCTTTTCTGAATTATTTACTCTTGTATCTAGATAATTCTCAAAGACTGAAAGAAACAGCAAAAAATTACTAATACACTTTGCTCAAACTATTTTTATGGTAAATGTATAGACAAGAGTCTTGATTTTTTCCTCAATTGTCATGATGTTTAAATTATTCAATCATGAATATTTTCATTTATTTGTACATCTATCTATTTGATCTACTATTGTAAAAACTACTTCATAGTACAATACAAATAAAACTGTCCAATATTTTCCCAACAGAAGGGTGTTTACTTCCTTTTACAGCCTGCTGTGAGCAGAAAACAGGGTTGAAGTCACATTCTGGCATACATAGAACCACAGACTCGTAGAAAGCAGGAAAGAAGCCCATGAGATTCTGACAATAAGGTGGTTTTCTAGTTTTGAAACGACTATTTTCTCTCTTCAACAAATACTAAAATGCAGTTATAACAGTGGGAGGGGCGATTATTTCAGTGGGAGCCTTCATTAAATAAATAAACCCCAGGCTTTGGCGAGGATAGACATGCTTGGAGATGAGAGGGAGGAACAAAGATAATAGCCAGGGGTGAGCATGCCCTAAGCCTGTCCTGCATGGGGTCCTCTGACAGCAGGTTGATCCCAATGACCCTTCGCTCCTGAAGGGCAGAGATTCAATTAGGAAATCTGAGTGTTCAGCTCTCAGGCTACAGAGAGCAACGCTTGTGTGCCAGTGGGTAGCTCCACTGCTGGAGGAAAGCATTCTCCAGCAGTTATAAAATAGAGGCTAATAATAGACAAAGGGGAATAAGAAAGCACCAGCTTGGAAAGAATTGTCAGGAAGGATGAGCTGATAAAGCATAGACTTTAAATAAGGTCACAATGTTGCCACCATTTGGGGTGTTCTCCTGGGCTAATTTAGACACAATCAGAGTCACATGCATGCCTTACTCTCTTTGACAAGGTTTTATTTGCAGTGCATTCAAAGCTCTTTCTATTCTGCCTGGGTTAGCATATCTGAAAGAAATAATGATTATTTTAATGATATTAAATAGTAGCTTTGATCTCTTCCCCCACAGGCTAAGCAAAACATTATCTGGATGTATAAAATAATCCATTTGTGAATACAACGCCTGTTTCTACATAGTATTCCTGTTCACCTACCTGATGCTCTCTCCAGTCTCTGGCTTATTCTTTGATACTGGGTCTTAATTATCTAAAGAGTAAAGATGATTTGAATGAATGAAATAAAATGTGTTGGGGATGGAGAGATTGCTCAGTGGCTAACAGCACTAGCTCCAGAAGACTGAAGTTCGATCTCTAGTACCCCTGTGACAGTTCACAATTTGTAACTTTAGTTACAGGGGATCTGATATCCTTCTCTGGCCTCTGTGGACACCAATCATTCATGTGGTTCACAGACATACATGAGGCAAAGCTATCATATACATGAAACCTTAAAGTTTATGAACAGTTATGGAAAGAACCCCCCACGACCAAGTTCTGAGCACAAAGCATATTTACTTGCTCCAGAGGGACAGGGGCATGGGCACACAATGACAGGAGATAGAGGATGAAGAAGAAGGGAAGTGGAACAAGGTAGTGGAGGAGGTAATTTTTTTCAGAATGGGGACAAAGAACTTCCTCTGGATAGAGAAGAGACAGATGTGGCCCATAGGAAAATAGTACTTTATAAAGGTAAATGGGCAAACCCCGCGTTTGGATGAGATGTTTAATTAGGTGAGCCAAAGGACGCTGTGATAGGTGTACTTCAATATATTGATAGCTGGACCTTGGTAGTCAGCCTCAGGAGAAAGAAATGGTAAAATAATATACAGATCTTGGTGTCTTGATTTAGGAATGAAATCTCATCATTTTTATCAAAGCGGAGGAAACTGGAGAGAACCACAAGGCCTACCAGAGCCATGCTTGCCACACAGACCTTTGCGAGAGTCCCTTCACCCATCTTCAATTTGCAGAGAGCAAAAATTGTCAAGTAGGTGATAAAACCACTGATAATCATCCTCTATTTTATTCCTATTCAACATTAAACACAAGTTTAGGCCCTTTCTACCATGTTGCGATATTACCTGTGTGATTCCTTGTTTCTATGAAACATAGAGAGAAAAGTTGTGTCCCATAGGCCACAGGAAAGTGCCACATCACTAGCTTTGGTCATTGGGTCTCAAGACTGACTGCCAACATTGGGTCTGCTTGACTATAACATTTTGCTTATGTGCTTTCTCAAACATATTTTCTTGTAAAACTCACCAGAAAGGCTTGAGAGGGGGCTCAATATAATTTAAGAACACTTGGTACTTGTAGAGGATACTAGTTTGTTTCTCAGTACCTACACTGTGTGGCTCATAATTGCCTGCAACTTGGCTCAGAGAATCTATTATCCTCTTTAGCCTCCAGATTCACATTGGTGCTGTGGTGTGATGAATCTTTCCTAGAGAGATGCACAACACATGTGCCTACTCATCTGAGAGAGGGAGTCTACTACAGCCAAAATTATGGATACCATTGAAGTTCAGCTTGGTGGACCAATGAGTTTGATTGATGTTATTTACAGCAATACAGGCGAGGGATTACTTGTACTAGGAAAAATGTCTGAGACAGCTGTACCACCAAATCCCACTGTTGTATGGGTGAGAGCTCACAAAAGCATGCATGTAGCTTTTATCTTTTCTTTTATTGGATAATTTATCTACATTACAAATATTATTCCCTCCCCACCCCTTGCTTTTCCCTCCAGAAACCCCCTATCCCATCCCCCTTCCCCTGTTTCAGTGAGGGTGCTCACCCACTCACCCCCACCTCCCCACCCAGGCATTCCCCTACACTGGGGCATCAAGCCTTCCCAGGACCTCTTCTCTCATTGATGCCTCACAAGGCCATCCTCTGCTACATATGTGGCTGGACCCATATATCTGGACTCAACAGATACACATGTGCACAGTCAAACACAAATATCCATAGCTGCAATTAATTACAAATGAATTTTAAAATTTACCTTCGGTCATGGCTAAGTATATAAAGAGCCCAGGGTCTTCTCCAAGCTCTGAAGGTTCTATGTTCTGACCCAAGTATCACAGTTTGCTCGGTTCACTGTTGATAATTAGATGGGAGGCCATCAATGACACTGATGGTGCTCAGTCTTTAACAAGTAGATGGATTGTGTATATGTTTGGGCATTCATTGCAAATGCACACCCAGAGATCCTAGTTCTGGGGTGGCACCTGAGATAGTGCATTTTTAAGGTTCTAGGTGATGCCTACTTGTCTTGATTATAGGCCTACTGTCTATATCGGAACTGGGAATGACTATACCTTGCTACTCAGCTCACAATGGGACCATGATTCCATCAAGAAGTCTAAGTATTTCTACTATTACTATATATCTGAAGCTCAACAATTATACTTAAATGATGCTTCATGTGCCCTTTCACCTAATTGCCCATGTGTTCTCTGAGCGAGCTTCCTCATCTCCCTTAGCTAACTTGTTAGTTCACATACCTGCCAAGAAATATCTCTAAGTATCTGCTGCAAGGATTCATCTCATGGCCTTCTCCTTTGTAGTAGCTTCACAAGCCATTGTTCCTGCAAACTTCTGTTACAACTCTGCTCTCATATATCGTGGGTTTGTGCAGGTCTTGCAAGTTAGTGGAAAGGACTCGGTGACATTCAAAGCCATGGATGGAATACTTGTTACAGAATGGCAGTAGCTATACGGTACAATTGTCTGTCTGATATAAGATGACACCTAGAGCTTGGAATATGTGCATGGCCATATTTAGCATATCATTTTAAAACTTGGGATGTTCTGACATATAAACCAAACAACCCACTAAGCAAATTTTGCAGAAGATAGGCTTTTCAAAAGGACAATATTGATTTATGGAGAACTATCCAAAGTTAGTTTTTTCTGCTTCCTGTGTGATTTTTGTTGTTATATTTGGTCTGTATGGGTCTTAATTTCTTTTTTGGGTAATGGTAGTAGAACTGGGAGTCCCTTCTAAAGGTCATTGCAGATTAACTGTTGAAAAAAACGAGTAAGCCTGTGTTTTTGCCTGTGTTGATAACAACCTGGAGCTGGCTGTATTCTTAGCCAATAAAAATATAGGTATGTCCAAAAGAAGAAAAAAAACGTTATTTATGGAAATAGCATAGGTGCCCAGTGCTTCAAATTAAGCAATATGTGATTACCTCAGAGATACTTACACAATGGAGACATCTGCCATCCTCACCACATCCATGTGCATAGCCAGGATGTATTAAAAATACAAGCCTGGCAGATTTTCTGTAAGTTCATGTCTGGAATCCTAGTACCCAGGTGGCTAAGGAGGGAGACTGTGAGTTTGAATTTATCCTAGGCAACAGAAGAAGACCTTATCAAACCCATAAATGAACAAACACGGGCTCAAATTTTGGCTCAACAGATCGGGGCGGAACTACAATTTTATATCCCCTAGCATGCCATGAGGTCTTAGGAGACACGGGATTGGCTTTGGCTAGCAATGCCTCCAAACAGAACTCCTCAGTATCAATTGTAGAGAGGAATCCTTTAGATACAACATTGAGATGTTGGTGCTGAATCTGAACAAATCATCCAGACCTCTGTTAGGTGCCACAACTGCCCAGGTCATGGCAGTAGGCAGCTAAGCGAGAGATGTTGTTCTGCACTGCTGCCCCCAGCCCTGGACTTGCCGACCAAGTCTCCTTATTTATGAGGATGTGATGCGATGTTAGTGCAATTCAGGGCAAGTACTCTCCAGTCACTTGTACCTTACCAGCAGAGAAAATGGGTTATGCGTGGAAACGCTGCTGCCGCCACCACCACCACCGCCACCGCCGCTGCTGCCGCCACCACCACCACCGCCACCGCCGCTGCTGTCTATGGGTATCTTTTCAGTCTGTTTACATGGTCTGAGCATTCCACTTTTGTTTTCTTATACTCCAGACTGACTTTTTGTCTGCCCCTGAGCCCTGTGGGCACATTTCCAGATTGCTACAGGACACTCTGTGATTGTCACTGTCTAAGTATCAGGGTTGTCACTATCTCCATGTTTAGCAAGTAGTCAGTGGCTTTTGTTTGGAAAGATTTCTAATTGCCCCCCTTTCTTTTCATTATTTTTTTGTCTACTTCCAGGAAGACTCTTGTGCACATGGACTGAATGCTCACTTTCCCAGGAGACTATGGGGGCGCCAGTGAACCTTGTACATGGGCTGAGACCTTCCCATGTGATATGTCTTAAAATTGGATCCTAAAATGAAATTGCTTGGCTCAAGGATATAAGCTCGGTCCTGGCTTTTAATGGCACACTGTTTTTCAGACCTTGGCTTAGCTTCTATTTGCTCATTTGAATAATGTGAGCTTTTGAAGTCTATTTGTCTTTAATAAACCTTTAATATCTTTTATATAATCACCACGCAAATTTATCCGTTATTATTTTCTTTATCTGAAATACTTTCCAGAGCCCTGGGAGGACAGTGAGCTGCTAGATAAGGAAACGGCATTTTCATTGCATGCATATTTTATGTATTTTTACCATCTGATGCTTCTGGTTCACTCACTGTGTAGGAGGCACAGTAAGAGGCCGTGTGGCAAAGGTGGTTATGTCTAATAAATTCTCTAGCTTTGCACATGTGAAATAGCATGCACCCATAGCCCTGCGTAATTAGGGTAAGAAACCTGAGACAGTGAGATGGACTGAAACTGAGTGTGTGCATGTGCCCCTGCTACCAGCAGCATCCTGTAGACGCGGTGGGATGCCGGAATTAGAGGAAGCTTGAAGCAGTTTATTAAGGAGCTTAAATTCTTCTGAGAGGATAGAGATCAAGAATCCAAGCGATGCCGTCCAATTCAAAATGAAGGGTGCTTCTCTAGGGAGAATGGCCTGATTGATATCAAGGGTGAGAGGGAGTCAAGAAGCAGAGGGAGCACATAATGAAAGACACCAGTTTAAACCTCCAGCCTGAGAGCATGCTGCTGGACATAAGGTCTGCCCTGACTTCTCTGTGTCCGGGGCATATGTGGGTTAGGGAGACCTATAACCCCGTAGAGCAGACAGGCTAACTCTAACCTACTTATCTACAGAAGGCAGAGACTTCCACAAATATAGCATTTCTGGATGGCTTGCTTTTTTTTTTTTTTTTTTTTTTTTTTTAAGGCTACCACTTTGCTCAATGCTGCCACCTTGTGACAGAGACTATAGTAGCAACACTTCTGGCAGAACTTGAGCTTGACCATTACCTCTTGCTCAGGCATTTGAACTAGAGAGTGAGAAGAATTAAGCTTTAGAAAAATAGTGAAAAGAAAATCTTGAATGTTCAGTCCCTAATTGCAACTTGGAGCCTGATATCTCCAGTTATCTATACCGTTGTTTTGTTTTCGTTTTTGTTTAAAAAAAAAAAAAAAACCTACGTGATTTTAGGGAGAAAGAACCGTTGCATCATTCTAGGTGTTTGAAGTCTTCCCTCCTCCAACACCAGCCTGGAGAGCTATGAAGAGTAAGCATAGATGTGCACAGCATTCTAAGAGACCATCCTGAAACCTACTGTAAGATACACATGCTGGGCATGTCCTGTGCAGCCTGAATAGGAGTGCTAGCTGTTGCTTTTGTGTTATAACCCAAGAAAGGAGAATTGGCCTTCGGTCATGCTGCCCTCCCTCTGAGTCAGTCAGACCCTGAGATCATACCCTGTGGATCAGGCCAGATGAAAGCCTGGGCAATAACTACACATGGGGAGTCAGGGAAACCCACGTGAGCAGTGATTGAAAGCTGGGTAGTAGCTTCTCCATCTGCACCTTTCCCAGCTCATAGATGGTGGCCGACCTCTACAGCAGAGGCTCTTCCCACAGATGGCTTTATCAGGGACACGGAATGAAGTCTGGGTGTGATGGGTAGTTTCAGGGGGTGTAGTGAAATTAACTATGAGGATGAAATTAATATATGAGGAACATAGATTTTGAAGTGTCAACTATGGTCGCTATTTTCTCTTTGCATAGGAGATGGTGTAGAGGAATAGCTTGAAAATATTAGTCTAAAGCTGTGGCTAGACATTATTATGTTGTTTGACGTTGAACTGCAACTTAATGTGGGCAGAACTATGAAGCCAGTGAACAGGAAGGCATTCGTGGTAATATGAAAACAGACAGCTATGTAGGGTGAAATCCTAAGAGTGAGGGTTACAGAAAAGAAAAAAATAAGGGCAGAGAGATTTACATGAATGATCAGACAAAAGAAAAATGAAAAAATAAGGGAGAAAAGACAACATCAAATCCTAAAAATCCATTTATTGACCAACATTTATAGAATTTTTAAAAACAATTTTAAAATCTTCAATAAAATCTTCCATGAAATCTTATTTGGCTGAGTTAGCCACAGCTTGCTTTTTTCTTCACAATATTTTCACAAACTATTTATGCAGTTGTTTGTGTTCAGTCTCTGGTAAAGATCCTCTTTCCTGCCACTGCCTTGATCTGACTTGCCTTTTAAAATTGCAAGGCAGCATTTCAAGCATAGGATATTTTAAACA